>JANBUW010000001.1:297743-309642 GCA_027579605.1 Coemansia brasiliensis | reverse complement strand
CCAGAGCTTTCAGCGCTAGAGTAGAGCGGTGGAACTGCCGAGGGTGCTGTGGCCTGATGAGTCTGGAAAGAGCTGGTTGGAGATATGGGCATATGGAAATTGGGCATCTGTCCTGTCTCTGCTGGCGCATAGCGCGTGTATGGGTTGATGCGTTCCGATGTGGACTGTCGCGATGAACGCGTATTTCCTTGTCTCATTGACGGTACACGAGGTTTCTTGCGTGCAGAAGTAGATCCGGAAGCCCGGTCGCGAGCCCCACTACCAGTTTGAAGCTTTTTAAGCGCTGACTTACGCACCACCAGGTGCAGCAAATCGCCTCTTCCAGGCAAAAAGTTTTCGTTGCTAAACTTGACAATGCTTTGCTCACTAGTGTGACGAATGCGGCGCTGGTCAGTTTGGCGCTTAAACTGATAGTCGTTGAAGTTTTTTTGCAGTGAGTCAGTATGGTTGGCTGTCATTCCTAGCGAGTTGAGCTGGATACGCAGATTCTCCATTGACGGAATGCACACATAGCTGTTTTCGTCCCAGTATGCAATGGAGTTGAGCGTGTGGTCTTCACAGATCCTACATGCGAGAAGATCAAATTTTTAGTGCTTGTGCATATTTTTGCTACTACAATCGGAAAATGCCCAATACATACATAAACTCAGGCACATTTATATGCCATTTAAATCGGCATATTCACAAACAAATCATTACGCTCAAAAGGGAGAGAGGAAGGGAGGAGAGGAAAACAAGCCACTTGCAGCTATAGCATAAAAATAACACAGCGCGCAAAGAGCTAATGATTCCGCAAGAATCACATTCTAAAAGGAAGGCAACTCTGTTGCTCTAGCAAGCAACATTTGCAAAACAAAAAAAGAAACCGCTTCATACCTGTGCAAGAGAGATGGGAACAGTGCGCTATCTGATCTAATCCCAGAAGATGCTGACTGGGTCGCTAACCCATAGCCCGAGTTATCAATGCTATTAAATCCACTTTCAGCATTTCCTGTATTCCCCACGCTTGCCACTTGCAATGATGTGCTGGGAGGAGGCTGGTTGGACAGAGAAACACGGGTGTTGATATCTGAAGCCCCCGTTAGCATATCCAGCGGCCGGGAAATTGGCGCTACCATACCGGCAGACGCTGGCGGGATATCGCTAAGCGAATGCAAGGCTGGCGCAGGCATTATGCTGGTTTGCAGCATGTTGAGATTATTGTGGCGCGAGGACGGAGACGAATGGGCGCTGTTGTTGCCCGTAGGGGTAGTTGCTGCAGTGGCAAACTCTGAAAACGATGACGTTGTCGGTAGCACTCCGCTTAGGGGCGCAGTAAATGTGCTGGAAATACCACTGCCCTGCTGCGCAGCCAATGCTGACGTGTCTAGCATCAGACCAGCGCTGGCATAAGTAGATTCCAGCGGATTTCCGACGCTGGATGTTTTTAGCGATATCGACTGGCTGGGTGTTGGATATGCCATGACGGTGACATCCCCTGAGATACCGCCATTCATGTTGTAATTTGAAGACATATCGACGCTGTCGAGGTTTTTGGCCAATCCCGATGCGGACTGTTGCCATGCCGATGTCGACTCGGGATAGCCAGCTCCCAAAGACTCATTTTTGGCTGATGTGTATGGTGACTGGGAGCTTATTGGGGTTACGGGATTACAGATAGGGCTGGCGCTATTCTTCTGTTGCTGCTGTTGCTGCAGCGTCTGGTCGGCAGCCTTGTTGAACGCTACTGGGTCTAGATGTAGAAGAGACATGGTCCAAAGGACAAGTAAAAAAAAAGTAAAAAGTGTTAGTAAAGTGCACAATAAGGAAAAGGAAACGCGTTGTTTTTTATAAATGTGAAAGGTCCTGTTCTGCAAACGATCTTGGTGGTAATGCGCCACGACTAAAAGCAGAGTAGATCGCAGCTGGAACAAAAAAGAAGGGACAAGAGGGCGATTCACACGCCGCGTGGACACTCAAGCGCGCCTGTTGGTCTATAAAAAAATAGGAGGGAGAAGGGGAGGAAGATAGCAAGGTATAGTGGCATTGACTTTATGGTCCAAGTGAAAATCTTCACTTTTGCCAAACTTTTTGGCTTGCACACGACTTGTAAACAAAGGATGATGCCAAAGCGGCGCTCGAGTAAGGCAATGAACAATATTGGTGCCATGGAGTGGGGGAGACGAGGGATTTTGCGATAATTAAATACAGGACCCCATCCCATTTTTGGTATATGAGAACCGGGTTTATCCGTTGTAGTAGCATCCGGGCCAACAAAAGCCTTACCCACTCACTGCTTAATTTTTCCTCCTTATGGCAGGATGAAAAAAGCAGTAATCAAACAATATACATGTCATATAAGGACTTTTCAAAAAAAAAAGCCATATATTTATGTTACGTTACCTTTTCGTGACTCCCATTGTGAAAGCTCGGTGTTGGCTTGCGCCATCGTTAAAATAGCCGCTGTGGGCTGAACTACTGACGGCAATGCTAGTTTGGAGTGGCAGGCCAGGCGATTCGGCTGAAACCAAGTCGCTTGGGGAGTTTAGGGGTCTTTATGCCTACCGACACAAATACCAACCCAAGTACAGGCAATTGGCACCTAACCAAATCCCCTTTTAAAAATCGGATCGTTAACGTGTACCTGCGCAGCAAAAGCAAGCAAGTACCACTAAATCCCAACACCAGTAAGCTGGGTAAATGCTAATTCCAGCAAGTTGCGAATGAATGGTGAAGGATATAGATACCAAAGGTGAGGTGTTTGTCAGCAGGCGTACACGTTTCTAAACACTATAGAAAAATTCACGATTGATAGTTCACTTGAAAAAAAAGTAAAAGGTTGAAAGAGCAGAGTTTCGAAGGAGGAAGGAGGAAAATATCGAGATTTTATGTCTGGCTGGCCAAGGTCTAATTTAAATGTTAACTGAAGGAAGGGGGTTGCTGAGCAAGCTGACAAAAAAATCTCTACGCCCCTTGCTCCTCCAAAGCGCCGACAGCACTTCCAGTGGTGCAAGGGCAACAAAATAGGTCTATGCCGCAAGCAGCCTTGGGTGCACTCCACCCTTTGGCTGCTAAGCTATGGATGCTCTCACTGGGCAACTCTGTCCTGCAATGCATGTTAAAGTGCCGTTAACCCCTCCCCCTATTTGACCCCCCTCCCTGCCCACACCCCCATTTACTTTTTTTTCCAGTCCAAACATGGGTGCGTGATGGCCAGGCGAAGCGCGGACGCGATTGTCCCATGTCTATCAACACCACCTTTTTACCCTGCATCCTGCTTGCACGCTTGCCATTAGCGGCAGGCAGCTACTTTTGCTGCCAGCCAATTGCTTACCATCTGGACATTGCGTGGATGCCTGCTGGAATGGCAATCTTGGCAACTCATTTGCCGAGTAAAAAGCTCCTATTGACCAGTTTTCCTGCACACATGAGTTTGCTGAAATTGCAGAATGCCCTAGGCTTTTCTTCAACACTCTATTAGAAAAAAAAGTTTACAGTGGTGGGTGGCCACATGCCTGAGCATACTCTTGCGGACAGATCCATGATGTTGTGGTCTGCAAGGAGCCTTATTTGTGCTGGCAATTGGGCGTAAGCTCTAATCTTGAGCGTTACTTATTACGTTGAACGATGCCTGGTTGCATGCAGATGGGCGCAATTTTCAGACGCTTGCCAGAGTGGCACCAGTTCACAATCGTGCTGCATCTTCTAATCCCCCCCAAAAAACAATCATAGGCCGCAGCATGCCAACAGGGAAAGAATTTGTGGCAATCTTACATTGGCTGTTGCAGAAAAAAAAGGATATGTTCTTCAGAACAACAATCAAGTCGTTTTAGTTTCTTTGAAGCGGCATTGGCTGATAACAAGAACGTCGGATCCAAGGTGCAGACTGTTAGTATGGAAAAGAACCGCTGGCCATCAATTATTCCACCGCATGTACAGCATTAACATCTGCAACAAGGGATCATCTTGCAAACAGTCAACGCATATGCGGGCTGCGTCCTCAGGCTCTGCAATCCGAATTGGTAATTGGACCAGTCCTGCTTTGGTGACCTGGAATCACTTTTTCTTTGATTTGGTAACATACTATTCCCAATGCATATAACTGCCGCGTGCCATAAGCTCTGCTAACTATTTTACTCGTAATCCAAAAGGAGTCAAACAACGTGTTCGAGTGATCCGATTCATTTTTCCCAGACCCTTAAACAGTTTACTGTTATTGGTCAGAGCTGACCTGCTCATAAGACTCCGACTATCCCTTGGTCCAATTTCTCCGCCAATTTGCAGGATCATCACACTCCCCCAAAAGCATCCTTTTTCGAACTTTGTAGGATTTACTCGGCAAAACGGCAAGAATTTTTGAAAGGGTCAGGGCAATGGAGCAAAATAAGACACACGCCCAATTGCTGTTGGCCGCGAGTGGTCTTGGGAAGTTCAAGACTATGCGTGTTTTATTGCCAACAGTGATGACTATCGGAGAAAAAGCCAGGCAGCTCCTTTTTTTGGCGCCATCAAAACAAAATGCCTTTGCATTATTAGCTTATTTTTGGCTGCAAAGCAGCAATGATCATCATTGCCCGATGCCGTCGAAATCCGAAGAGTTGTTGACCAGCAACGTCAACCCGCTTATGAAATCTTGATTGGTACACGTTGTGCTGCAGTGCTTATGATGTGTGTTTGTGTTTCGCAACATGCCTCATGGTATAGTCGCCATCTGATACTATGCAAAACATATGCAATTGCAGCAATCATTTATCCAGTGCATTTTTGGCTTTTGAATTTGTGCACATTGACTGCCCAGAATTTCATTGCTAATAAAGATCGATAAAGAAACTATCCAATAGTGCTTTCTCTGTCTCCATTGCTTTTGGTGTCGTCATCAGACTTGGCTGGACGGGGCATTCTAATGCCAGCTTGACCCATCATTGTACCTGCGGGGCCTGGCAAACCTTCTTGTGCCTGGAAAGACTCGACAATATTGCTCACCAAGTTAATGTCTATATTTACGTCATCAAGCCCATATGGTGTATCCAAAGAATGCGGTACTGGCTCAGCTGTGTCTTGGCTATGCTGCCGAAAAGACTGACCCACGGGGGTCTCTGACAACTCTTGGTCCATAGCACGTATAATTGCACTAGTGCCCTGCTCGTTTGTGCTGCCAATAGTTCTACTGTGTGCAGCTGTATCTGTTTTTGATAGAGATTTCAGCTCATTAGTACCTACAAATTAAGTCACTTAGCAGCTGCAGCCTCCATAAAAAGAATTGCATGACCAACTGGTAGGGTTTTCAGCACAGAAATTCTATTGTGCTACAAAGGAGATTTTGTCAATTTTAAAATAATACCCGCCTCAGGATAGCTGTCGCACCCGAAGCCTCTTTCTGTCGCCACCATATCTTAAATGTCATATGTTATCTGCACATAATCAGCTTTTCTCCTCTTGCTTCAGAACAATACATGCTAATGGCAGGAAATCACAAAAAGTCTCATTGTGTGTCTGGCCATTCAAAAAAAAAAGTATATACCGCGCACAGACCAGCATATTGCCACATATTAGGCTTTCTACTTACCCAAGGTCTCCATTAGTGCAGTTATGATCTCGTCTGCATCTAGGTCAACATCCTCATCGCTGTTTTCTGCATACTCGTCATCCGAATACACTCTACAACGTAACCAGATATCAATAATTATGAACATCAAGCAAACGGTAAAATATGGCTGGGAAATGCTGGAATTAAATCTGAATATATACAAGATATCGTCAGCAGCATCAATATGCCAAAAAAAATGGTTTAGCTTACCCTATAAAGTTTGCGCCTTCTATGCCTGAATCAGCCGCCAGAAATTCTTCAAACTTTGCAAGCATGCTTTGAAGGTCTTGTGCTGCTTCATTGTCATTTTCGGCATACTCTGACGCCTGATCTTTCTACATAAAAAAGATAGCCATTTTGTAAATAGACGTTTAGCGCCAAATATATACAAAAAGCACTTTCTTCCTGCTTGAGCTGCCCCAATTGCATCATGCGACAGTTGCAAATTAAACATATGCGCAGCCAGGATGGGAAGGTGTGGCCGGAAGGCACCAAGAATGCCTGACTGGCGCTTTGTAATCTTATTGGATAAGCATTTGGCTTCCAAACTTTTTTGGCCATTGTCCTTGGAAAACCCTCGCATTGCTTTGGTCAGCCAAAACGCAAAGCTGAAGGTATCTGTGCATGATACAAGAAGGGATAGATGCGGCAATGAACGATATGGCCACTATCGCCTAAAAAAAAACTTCTCATTCACGTCCGTGCAGCGACAACTTGCATATCAAAAAAGCCCCTTCTGACGCAAATAATAAAGTGAAGACATAGCCTGGTCGACACAGGGGGGGGGCAAGCGTAGCTAATAATTATCTGCAAATGCCAATACATTGGAGTTGGTAGAGCGGCACCACCGGGGCAATCCTGCATTTCATGATGGGTGGAGGGGGAATACAAATGCATTTGCTAGCTCAGCCAATGATGATGGCGGAAACCGCGCCGCGGGAAAACGCATGCGTGCAGCTCTTCTCGAACCAACCCCCAGAATGCCTCTCTCCCAACAAAAAAAAAAACCGCCGTTATCCTTCCATCATGGCCGCTTTGAACATTTGTTTGGGTAGCGCGTGCGGCTGCACGTTCCAGTGTCCAACTTACCTGCAATGTGTCGTGCAGCACGGATTCGGCCTTGCGCATCACAATGTCGAGCTCTTCTGAATCAAGCGTAAGCCAGGAGTCATCTTCATCAATGGCAATCGCGCTTTCGGCCAATAAAGGCTGGCCGGTGTTGCTTGCCATTGTCACTGAAAGCGTCTGTGCTGCATGCTCAATAAACAGGTCCTCGGACATAAGTGCACCATTACTGTATCTAGATATGCAAGTGACAAAAAAGAGGGTGATCCACACACATAAATGATTTCAGTAGAAAAATGGTTAGTTTTTTCCTCGATGTCAGCCATAAAAATGCAATTAAACGTGTGCACTATCTGCAACATGCTTCGTTTTGGCAATGAAATTTGTTGCTTCACACCCCCGAAAAGGGATGAAAATATTTTGCATTTGGCAAAAAAAGAAAAAATCCTTCTACTGCATAGCCTCAGCGGAAAAAAGCATATATTACCAATATGGTAAACACGGTAAGCCATGAATTTTTGTCATAATTACCTCTGACCATTTACAAATTGCTGAGCAGCACGCACACGCCACGCAGCAGACTTATCGGATGCGATCGCTAACTCGTTACAGTAACTGAGCTTATCCAGAAGCTTTAAGAAATTCGCAGTATCCACATTGACATCCTACATCCACAAACAATAGCTTTCAGCATACCAGGACATGCGCATATCACAGAAGTCTTTTTCGTTTTGCTCTCCCTGCATGCATATCAAGGCGGACACACACACGAATTTCCCAGTATTCTGGTGAGCACTACCAAGAAAAAGAAAAAAGTCATAGCCAAGAAAAAAGCCACACAGCAGAGTTGCATAGACGGATGCAAACTAAACGTTTTTGTTTCTGTATCTGCCGATCTGTCTGTCTGTCTGTTGACTATTCAGAGCTACCCAGAATGGTGGATATGGTACTTACAGTGCTCTTATCAATTTGCGCTTGCTCGGCCGGCATCTGATCTTTCTCGTAGCTTAATATTTCAAAACCACATGCCTAGTACAATAACAGCAGTTAGTGAGTGAGTAGTGAAAGCAATATAATAATGTATGCTTACTATTTTCATCCCCAATATACTAGCCTTGTAATCAGGAGATTCAGGAGATGGTAAGCGAAATGCTGGTGGCGTTTGAATGTTTTGGCTGACAAGCTTGGCATATTGCACACGGTTAAACTGAACTGATGCCATCACTGCTGGCTCTGGCGGAAAACAGCGCATATGCTGGCACGTTTTTGCCTGTACAGGATCGCGAGCATAAAACAGCTCCACAGCAGCGGCAATAAGCTGGGGCTGCTTGGCCAGAGCATAAGCAACTGCTACAGGTAACTTGCAGCGAGCTCGATGCATACTATGGCAAATCTTGGCAGGATATCTATAGTGCCAATAAACAATAAGTGCTTGCTAGTCATAGAAGTTTCGCCAATGTATCTTACTCTTCAAGTCGTGCAAATGCTGCTTCTGCAGCAGATGCAGAAGCCAGCGTAAATACAGCAGAATTTGTGACGGCAGCCAATGAATCTTTTAACGAAATGACATCTGATCCCGCATTTGTGACAGTGGTGCTAGTGTTAAGCGGCACAATGTGTAGTTGACCCCTGTAAATATAGACCTATAATTGCCACCTCCCGAAAAAAAACAAGATGGCCATGGAAAAGTTGCAAGAATTGCATATATTAATTATGGCCGGCAATTCGCAACGAAGGAAATTATCTTGCAAAAAAGGGAGGGTTGTTAACCTCCAGATGGAGAAATTCATCCATGCAACAGCATCAATACATATGGCGTTCCTTGCATGCACAAATGAGCACTGCAACTCCACGCTTTTTTTGCAGAAAGTGTTTAGATACTTACTCTGTTTTCGCTATTTTCTGGAGTAAGCCATTGGGGAATGTGCATTGCTGCTTCTGCCAAAAGAAACTGGCCATCTGCATCGCACACGCTACATGCATTTTGTTTACGCAATGAAAATAAAATGAGCAATTTCGTTCTTTTTTGTGCTAGTATGCTTAAATATATGCAATTCAAGTTTACCTCACAATCAATTCGGGGTATTTTCGGGTCGCTTCGCGTAAAAGCCAGACAGCAAGCCATTCATCGTCCACAGCATCCCCATGGATCATTTGGCCGGAAATACACGGAACTACATCATTTTCAACTTAATAAAATGAATTGTGCTTTATAATTAGATGTCTTACCTTTCCCTCTCGTATTGACAAAGAGTTGAAGAGGCTCACAATTCCAAATAAACTCGCCAAGCTTGGAGTCAATAAAGGCATAGAGTCTGGCATACCACTCAGTAAGCTTTTCTTTATCTACTTCCAAGTCAACGTGTCTATCTGTGCCGGCATTTTCCGCATCATTTGCTGATGCCTGTATGTAGATGCTGCACTTGAAGTAATCGAGCATTTGAGTGCCGTTGCTTTAGTGAAATTCACTTTGATAGCTCAATTGAAATTTTGCAAATTTTTTTTACGTCTGATAAGCGGGGATTTTAGGCTGTACAAATGCCAGTATTGTGGCATTACGTCTATCAATTTCAGCTATATATCGTAAACTCATTTAGCATGATTATGGTGGCTGATCAAATTACCAAAATCGTCATTAAAAAAGTTTATCAGGTAGTTATAAATTCGTTTCTTTTTTTTTAAAAAAAAAAAAAAAAGTTGAATCCGGCATTTGCAGCGTGGAGAGCGTTATTTCTAGTAGACAAATAGCTAAACCAAAACAGAAATGTTTAGACTTGCAAATCGCCTTCGTGTTACAGTGCGCCCATTCATGGTACATATTATTCTCTTGCAGTAAACCCAGGCACACAAATAAAATAGTCCTTTTCTATAGCTAATTCCTATAAAAAAACCTCTATATATAGCACAGCATGAAAAGAATGGCAGCATACCACCAGATGGCGATACTTCCGTACGATGCTGAAGACGGTGTAGCACCGTTTCTCTCTCCACAATCGATCGATTTCCTCTACAACATGCGGCAGGTTGAGCTGATAAATACTGTGAATCAAATGACAGCTGGCACCGATTTTGAAGGCAGGACTTTGTACGACACCGTTTATGCGTCATCTCAGGATCCAACACAGGCAGCATTGGCAAATAATGCGTCGCAAGCATGGAACATTGATTTTTTCCTCCAAGGGCTGACAAACGACCAGCAGCCCCCTAGCAGCCTGCTGCAGCAAACAATTTCGCAAAACTTTGGCAACTTTGAGCGGTTTCAAGCAGTGTTTAGCGCTAATGCTCTGTCGATCTTTAGTAATGGCTGGACATGGCTAGTTATGAACCAAGGTGGCAAGTTGTCGGTGATGAATACATACAGCGCGACATGTCCGTTTACTGCGATTCCGAGCAACAATAGAGATGATGTTCAGGGTGTCACGTATTCGACGATTCAGCGCGCTCACAATCAGCGTCCTTTTGTCAAGCTGCTTCCAGTGCTGGGTCTTAGCATGTGGCAGGAGGCTTTCCTTCCTGACTATGGGCTTGATCGTCAATCGTATGTAAACAACTTTTGGAAAGTTGTCAACTGGCAGACGGTTGACGAGCGTATGGTAACTTCAGGAAGCAAGCAGCAATAAACATTTTTCTTGGAAAAGACTGAGCTATAAAAATTACTGGTGATTGGCTAGGTTTGTTGTGATAAACAATTTTTTTGTTTTTCTAATTATTGCCTTGCACTATATATTTTTTTTAACGAAATAATGAATCCAAGACGACGGACAACCATGAATGTTGGTGACGGAAGTGGAATACCACAGCCGTCAATGTTGCGCGGGCCACGCGCTTCAATGGCTCCGTCAATGTTCAACCAAGGGCCACCCTCGGCAATGAGAGCAGCACGCAAGTCCGAAGCATCAGGTTTACTAGGAGCACAAACTCCTGCACATGGGAATCGTGGATTATTTGGTGGCAACGCACCCATGTCGCATGCACGTAATCCGGCAGCGGGACGTCTGGCAGCACAGACTCCAGCAACTAACCGTGCCAACCGGCGGGTAAGCGTATTTGCCAGCTCACGTCGCAACACCATGAGTCTTGCAGTTCCAGGAACTGCAACCCGTAATGGAACTGCTGTAAAAGACCCTCGGCCGCTAAGGGACAGGTCGTTCCAGAGCAAGGCGCAACAAAGGATTATGAACTACCTGTCTACACATGGGTACCCGGGATTGCTGACACCAAAGACTTTGGCTACACCTACAGTCAAAGACTTTCAAACAATTTTCAAGTTCTTGTATGCACAGCTAGACCCGCGGTACATGTACGTGAAGAAGTTTGAAGAAGAGGTACTGATAATCCTGCGTGGAATCCATTATCCATATGTGAACAACATTAGCAAGTCGCATATTTACTCGGCAGGGTCGCTTTCCACTTGGCCTGGGCTTTTGGCGATGCTGTTGTGGTTGGTAGAGCTGATCGAATGCGTCAAACAGATGAGCCCGGAAGATGTTGATGTAAATGACCCTGAGTTCAAAGACTCGGTACAGTTTGTTGATCGCGTCTTCTTTGATTACCTGTCACAGGCATATCCCTTATGGCTGGACTCGGGAGATGAGCCCGCTGAGCTTGAAGAGCGCTTGGCGAAGCAGTTTGAGCAGAAAAATGCAAGCTTAATCCAAGAAACAGCCGATGTTGAGCGTCGACTAGCCAATGCCAAAATGGAGCTAGACGCGCTGCTAAGCAACGAGTCGTCATTGGTACAGCTGGAGCGGGAGCGTGTAGAACTTATTGCTGACAAGAAAAAGTTCGAAAACTATATTCAGCTGATTGAAAACAAGCATCAGCGGATTGTGGATTTAGTAGCTACACAAAAGCAGCAGCAGGATGCAGCACAGTTCGAGCAGCTGGCTTTGGAAAAGGAGAAATCTGAGGTACAGAAGATTGTGGATGAGCAGCAAATTAGTACCGATGATGTGGATCGGATGAACTCGGAGCGCAACCAACTTCTGGAAACTCTCAAAGGTGTGCAAGAAAAGTCTCAAGAAGTTATGCAAGAAGTCTGGGACCGTGAGCTAAAGCTGCAGCGGGCACTTGACGATATCGAGTCACTAGCACAGGATTACAGATCGAAGGCGTTGAAGCTGGGGTTGGTTGGAGCTCGCCAGTTGAAAGCAACTCAATCTTTAGGTGAAGTAGACAAAGATATCAATATGGCTGGCAGCGAGCTTGCCGAATCAGGGCTACCCGAATCGGCCAAAGATGATCCACTGGGAGGAGTAGACATTGAAC